>CANUEX010090830.1:0-14296 GCA_948099535.1 Jatropha multifida | reverse complement strand
GGGCTCTAAATATTCATCAAATAATTCTCTTCCAAATATTATTAAACTCTACCAATTAATTAACTTAACTCCATAAAAATAATTCTTCAATTTCCCTTAATACACTACACTTGAAAACACTATTCATCAAATACTTAAATTATCCAAAAATATTTATGAAATATTTTTCACCCACTTAAATCATATAAACATACTCCAAAAATATTAAATAAAATATTAAGCATCAATAATTTTTTCGGACCAAAATAATACAAAGTTCTAGACCGGTGTTACTATTCACAAACCGTTAATCTACTATTCACCAACAATTTATTACTTACTTTGTCATGAAGATTTATATCTTAACTTTAATTAATTAAGACCAATCACATAAAATCTAATTAACTCCATAAATATTAATTATGCTTAATATCATCATCGGATCCAAATAAAATATTATTTCTCTCTCTGGTGATACCATTCATAACCCGTTCAAATCATACTATTTTAAAATCCGAAACTTTGGGGCATTATATATCTAGAAACATACTACCTATTATTGATGTTGTTTTTGGAAGAGTATTCATTTCTTACAAAGGTATGATTGAAGGATTCTCAAATGGATGCAGGCCATTTATTAATCTTGATGGTCGCCATTTAAAGGGGCCATATAGGGGTGTTTGTTTGGCTACAGTGAGTCTTAATGGCAATAGAGGGGTCTATCATTTGGCATTAGTAGTATTTGATTGTGAATCAAGTGCAACTTGGACTTTCTTCCTTGAGTGTCGAAAAGAATGCATTGTAAGGGACAATAATGATAATCCACGGACCTTCATGTCAGATAAACAGAATGTATACTATAATTCTTATACAATATTATTGCTTTTAATTATGAAGTTTTGTTGAAAATTAAAGTCTTCATTTGTTGAATTTGTATGTTGATCATTTTAGGGACTTATTAATGCTATGAGAACAATATCTGATGAACCAATGGATAGATATTGTTGTAGACATATCTTCATGAATTTTAGGAAGATCTTTCTTGGGATAGCACTGAGGAGGGATTTTTGGGCTACTGAAAAAACAACTCACAGTGAAGCTTTCAAAGTACATATGAAGAACATTGAACTACTGAATGAAGGAAAGGCAAAAGAGTGGTTATTGAAAATACCACTGTCACAATAGGTCAAGCATGCTTTCTGGCTTGAGGCTAAAAGTGAGCACATCACAAATAATATGATAGAGTCCTTCAACAGTTGGCTTAGAAGAAACAAAAGCTTGCCAATTGTGAAGTTGTTGGATGCATATAGGCAAAAATGCATGCACAAGCTGCAAAAAAGATTTGCAAGAGGGTCTACATGGCAAGGAAAACTGACACCAAAGTGCAAGAATGCTTCAAATAATTTAATCAAAATGAGCAGAGGGTATAAGATGATTCCTAGTAATAGTGATGAGTTTGAAGTGGGGGAAGGAAAAATTGCATTTGCAGTTGACATAAGAAAAAGAACATGCTCATGTAAGTGGTGGGAGATATCAGGCTTACCATGTAAACATGCATGTCTTGCACTTGTTTATAAGAGGGCTAATATTGAAGAATAGTGCAATGACTATTTCACAGTAGAAGCATATCTCAAGACATATAGGGGTGTAATACACCCAATCCCTCATGTCAATCTAGAGCCAGAAACTGGAGGGAATACAGTGTTGCCTCTAGAACTAAAAAGAAGGCTTGGAAGAACTAAGAACAAAAGAATTAGGTAAGAAGGGGAACAAGCAGCAAGTAATACAAGATTAAAGTGTGGAACTGTGAGGTGTTGTATATGTAAAGAACCAAGCCATAACAAGAGAACCTATGAAAGGACACCTCTTGCCAATAAAGTAAGTGTCCATTCTCTCTTGGTTGCTGAGTCTTGATGAAAAATAAATAACACTAATGCCTTGCACTTGATTTTATTTTTCTTGAAGGTTTACCAGCACAGGCAAAGGCAAGAGAGAGTAGTTGATTCGAGTGAAAAAAATAATGGCCAAGAAGAGGCTGCATAATGATGTTAATAAAGGAACACATGCTCTTAGGGTTTTTTGGTTTACTGGATTTATTTTAATTTTGGCACTTTTTGTTTTTTGTATATTGCCATACTTTTGGATGAGCAAGTGAATTTCCATGAGTGGTCAGTCATTCACTCATCTTGATAATAGTTAAATTGACTTAATAGACAATATAATAAACTCTTTTGTAAACAGTTACAATTGGCTGTAAAAGTGCAAGGTGGCACTATATTAAACTGCTAAGAATTTATTTGATTTATATTATGGACATGTGTAAAGTAAATTTTGCAATATTATTAGATGGAGAATTGATGTGTCACAATTCTGAGATTCTCTTCTTTTTTTTCACTTCATATACATTTATTAATTGTTTAAGATAATTCTTTTTTGGCTGAATATATCAATTGACCTCTATACTTGGCGCAAAAAATTTTTTTGGTCACTTCAACTTTCAAAATGATCTTTTGACCTCTTAGACCCGTTTTTTTATAATTTATACACGTCTGACTAGAGACAAATTGCCTGAATACAAAACACGTGCGCTAACGTGGAAAAAGACCATTGCTTGGTCAGTGCATAAATTATAAAAGAAAAAAGTCTAAGGGACTAAAAGGTTATTCTGAAAGTTAAAGTGACAAAAAAACTTTTTTTATACAAGTATAGAGGGCAAAGGATGTATTCGCCCATAATTTTATAGATGACGTGGCATATAAAATCTGTCATGTAAGATAATTACATGAAAAAAAATCATCGTTTGACCAGTGCATAAATAGAAAAAAAAAAAGTTTAGAGGCTAAAATATCATTTTGAAAGTTCAAATGTCCAAAAGATTTTTTTTGTTGAAGTACGGGGAGCAATTTATGTATTTAGCCAATGATATGACTGCCACATCATACAACTCTAGTAGACCTAACTCACTAATTTAACGAATGTATATCACTACTTCAATTTCTTACGTAGTCAGACGTACATAAATTATAAAAATTTATTAAGTCAAAAAGTTACTTTGAAAATTAAAATGACCAAAAGACGTTTTGTGCAAATATAAAGACCACTTTATACATTCAACCATTCTTTTTCGAAATGGCATATGTTTTATGCTTACTATGGGCTTAAACGGCCTTAAGACCGCCAGTGTTTGGTTGCAGCTGATAAATTGCTTTATTCATACCCCGTTTTACTTCAGCTTTTTATAATTCTTTCTATTCAATTGCTATTAGTTGAATTTACAAAATATTTTTTATTTACCTGACTCCTAAAAATCAGCACTGTTTGTAGTTGTAGTTGTAGTCAGCACTGTTTTTCATTTACCTTGCCGACATACATTTTGACAACTTGGTCATGTAACATTGCAACGTTCTTGTCATGATAATTTTCATAGGTTTGGAGTGCCCACTGAATGCCTAGTTCACTTTGTTATAAGAGAATGGTCATCCACTCATGGGATCCTTGCCATGCACTGAAAATGCATCAATTGCCTTGCGTAGTTTATCAAAGAGCCAAGACTGACTAAGCCAACGTGTCGAACTTGATAGTCAAAGATGAAATATTAAGGATTCATTAAAAAAAAACCCATCAAGATTGAAGTGTCAACTTCCATTGGTAGCTAAAGTTTGCAACTACGCAATTATTGAAGGCACTAAACAAAAACAACACTGGTCCACGTGCAAGAGCAAATAATCCTTCAAAATATGAGCAGAAAACATGTAGCCCATCGTTAAACAGAGAGCCTCCTCATTCCTTCTTCCCTATCCCATGGGACATATTGTAAATCCCTCGACCCTGAAAATGCATTATGTGACAAAGTTATACCAAAGAAACATGATACTCATCTCTTTACAAACGTAGAGGTTGAAAATCATTGAGAGCTTATAAATGTAAATAGACTCACAATAAGATACAATGAACTGGCTGCCAAAGCTAAAGGAATGGCAACAGATGTGATCTTGTCATAAGGTCCTTTCAAATATGTGTGCTTGTGGATGTTTTGGAAATATTTTTGCTTCTCAAGGAGCTTCTCCCGGGGTCTAAATGGTGATTCTGACATCCTGCATTGGAGTTAAAATCTAAGAAAGGTAACCCTAACATGAATGCATTCTGCCATGTTCTCTTACTGAATTAAAATAAGATCATTGTTTAGGAATGAAACCATATTTAATGTCATAATGAAAGGGATATAGAGCAGACATAAACGATGTGTACAGGAAAAGTAAACAATACAGATACCCAGAAAGTAGAGACATAATATCATCCAGCAATAGGAACCAAACTAACAAATCACATTCCAAAAACTAGAGCAGCGAGGATCTCCATGGCACCCCCAATGCACACCAAAGTAGATATAGGGGAACCAATCAGAACTCAGAGACCACAATGAACTTTAAAACACCTCAAAAGACCTTGAAACCTAGTGTGGGATCTTGTTTATGGTGCAACACTCTTAACTAATCAGACCATTCATATGTTTCTTTTTAAAATGCAGTTCACATGCCCAATTAATCCAGCATAAATAGCTTAATCACAGTATCATAACAGTCTACAGAACTCCACCACATGTTACATGCACAAGAAAAGCGATTCACATCCAATTAGATCTCATAAATTTATTCCTCACTCCAACATGTTACCCTTCCAGCTAAATTATTAACCCTACCCCCAAAACTTTGCAGGTAGTTTTAATTGTACCTTAAATCCAACTTTCTATCCCTAGCACTTGAACTTCAATTTTAGTTACAATAGGACCCTAAATTTCAAATTGTACTCAATTAAATGAATAAAATATTATTTTCGTTCGACTTACATAATTAGGTTAACTAACAATTCACTATTTAACAACACTCTAACTAATATTGATTAGGAATTTTTTTTTAAAATTCATAAAAAGTCAAGTAAAATTATAAATTATAGTTAGTTATAAATATAAAATATTAATTTAGATTTTTGTTTTGCCCATTTTTAAGCATGGAATTTTAGTTAGGTTTATTGAAATTATACTTTAAGTTAGATTTCTTATAAAAATAGATTTTATTCATTATAGCATAATTTTTATTTTAAGAAAATCATTACATGTTGTCAATATTATATAAATAAATAAAAAGTATTTTATTTTTAGATAAATATATTATTTTTATTTTATATTGGGTACAATTTTGAAAATAATATTTTATTAATTGAATTGGTATAATGAATAAAATATTACTTTTTATTTTAATATTAAATACAAATTGAAATTAAGGTGTTATTGTAATCAAAGTTAAAGTTCAGAGTACTAGGAGAAAAAAATTTGATTTAGAAACAATTAAAACTACTCGCAAAATTTGAGATTTTTTTAATAATTTAGCTGACCCTTCCTTAACACAGATTCATCTAACATATGATATGATTAAGATTAACATAAAGACAACTCATTTAATAATATCATGTTCATTCATAGTCAGGGTCAAGAAGGAGAATCAAATAAGAAGCACAGTTTAGTCAACAATCATGACCATGGGAGTCCTCCTTTGCTTTCTATTTCTAAATACCCCTTAGGGCCATTACCCTTTTCAATAAACTAAAGAGGATCCAAGAAGTTAAATCGATATGTTGAGAAATCAAACCCTTAAGCTTGAACTTCATCACACATACCCAAAATTATAAATAAACAAAATGCAGAATGCATATGTTCTTCAAGATTCAAAAAAAAAATCATCAACAAAATAATTAACACGACAATAAAATTCAAAAAACTCTTGTAAATACACAAAAATACAAAAAAAAAATCTAAATAAACAATAAGCACCATTCAAATTCTTCCAAATAAACATATACAAATATCATTTAAGTTACAGAATTAGATGAGTAAGGACAAATTTCATAATCTTTATGTAATTACATGGGCTCTAATTTAAGCTCCATGACATATTTTGTAAGATTTTCCACCTAGACTTTGAATTTTAATGCCAGTCATTTACACAAATGAATCAATGATAGCCATCTACACAAATGAATCAAATTAATCAAAGTTTATTTTTACATATATAAGAGACAACTATAATGCAACATGGACTATTGACATTCAATCATCAAGCAAATTTGGATTTCACCAAGAATCAACTTATATGAGACAAGAAGGTGAGAACTCTTTTATTTACTTATCACATTAGATATAATACGTATCAAGATATCAATTTGAAAATGATAATCAAGTTAATAATTTGAAAAATTAGCATGTATTCAGAATATTAAAATTCCAATACACATGTATGTGTTTGACCATTCAAGTACCTTTCTAAACAATGGATGGACCAGACAAATTAAATTAAATATGCTAATGAACAACATATAAGTTTTATCTACCCACTTTGAGTTTGAGGAAGAAGTGCATATATAAATTGCTTAAGTAGCTTTGTTGATAATTAATTTGCTTTGAAGAAATTAAATTAAGAATTAAGATTGAAGATGTTTTAACTGAAGAGCAGGTTAATGATTTTCAAGAAGGTTTTTCCTACTTGACAATATCATGATAATTGAGATTATGTCTGCCTACACAAGAAGACAACATCACATAAGGCAAACAAAATCAGATGCAAGCAAATCCAGGGTATTGGATGGTGAAATGATGGGCATTTGAAATCCTTGGGAGCCTCAAACCCTCAAAAGCAAAGATTATCTTTTTAAGATGTAAAAAAAGAGACTAACAAAAACTAAGTATGTTACATTGCAGTATATGTGCGCAATTGATTAGTTATCCTATCACGACTTTCGTTTGTCCAAGGAAATTCAAGATTAAATTGTTGGAACAAATCATTTATAGTTCATGGCAATGATGAACTTCTATCTATAATATTTGAGTCAATCTATAATACCGAGTTCATACAAGAAAGCTACATAGACTGCAATTTATTAAGTAACAACTGAATTGCATATAAGGTACAAAATGAAATCAAGGGCGAAAAGAATTGACATTAAAGACAAGACTGTAAGATAATTAGCTCATTCAGTTCTATAACCCATAAGAAAAGAAAAATAAAAAGAGTTCACATTGTTAAAAGCTATTGCCCCATTCTTTGGGATTAAAATATCTAAAAACGATGAAAAAGTTTATAATAGTACTAGTTTTCAAGGAAAAAAGCCTTCATTCAATGAAAGGAGAAAAAGAAAAACTCAGCAGAACCGAGCAGAGTAAGATAGATTTACCCGTGCAAGTCACGCTGAACAGAAAAATGGGTTAGAAAAATCCTATGGTCCATGAATAATTGAATATAGGAACGGAAGAAAAATTTTACAAGAAAAAAAGTTTTGAGTACCAACTATTTCTAGAATTTAAAAATAAAAATTGTAGAAATATCCAGAAAGTAGAAACATAATATCATCAAGCAATAGGAATGAAACTAAGAAATCAAATCCCAAAAACTAAAGCAGGGACGATATCCATGGCACTTGCCAATACACAGCAAAAATATACAGGAGAACCAAAGGTTCATCAAGTGGAATCCACCTCCTTAAGTTGGGTGTAGAGCATGCCAAGAAAATGAGACCAGTTGCCCTTATGTCCCTTGCAAAAAACAACCTATCCCCTACCCTTCTCTGACATCAATCAACCTATCTATCTTTCACCTAATTAATTCCCTCTTCTTTTAGGCATTGCACAAACCTTTTCCAAAAATCAGTCCACTCTCAGTAATTTAGCATGCCCGAATTAATTGAAGGGAGGACTTCAATAAACAGGTAACTTCAATATTTAGTTAAATCTATATGTTTCACATGTTTTATTCCTTTTCATTTTCATAGTTTTGAAAAGCAATCTATTTCAAATGTTAAATTAACAACCTATATGCTCAATTATCCCTATTCGCCCATCACAAATAAATCCAAAAAAAAGGAACAAATCCTAAAAAAACATAAAACAGAATCACATTCAAAAATAAAGGGAATATGTACCTGTGAACCAAGCATCTATGAATGATAAGAAAGAGTCAACGGTGGATGAAGGAATGGAGGTGGTGGAGTAAGCCGTGAATGAAAGAATGGAACCTTATTTCTTAAAATTCATGTAATTTTCTTCCGAATATTCATCTAAAATCCAATCAAAACAGAGAATCACAGAAATAAAAGGGCACGTCAACAAAATCACCATACACAAGCAGATAAAGGCCATATGGAGCGACACCCAATTAGGAATATCACAAACCTCAACCAGAAACACAGTAAACGGATTATAAATCGAACCCTAAATCTAAAAGCACATAAACCTGAATGTTAAATAAGAAATTTGTGAAAGAGATAGAGAAACTAACGTTGCGAGATTAAGCAGGAAATGGCCGATTGAATCTAGCGTTACAGAAACCTGGCTCTGCTGGGCAACAAGACGACAAGATGATCGTAGACTGACTGTTGAATTAGGAAATGAAATTGGGTAGGGTTTGGATTCCATCCGGTAATTAACGTACGGTGATGGCGGTGTGTTGCCACGTCATCCTCGTTTTGTTAATTTTGGTAAGAGCTCTAAGCCACGCAATTAGGGTAATCAGTTGATTTTTTATTTTTTTGTTGTTGTTGAAATTAATAATAATCAGTTAATTAAAAACTTAAAATAAGACTTTTGAGGAAACATATATTAAAAAATAATTTTTTAAGAAAATATATTTTTTTATTTATTTATTTTGTAGGTACTGGCATAAATATTAAGACATATTTATTTAATAAAATTACTTATTTTATTACTCATTTGGTTTAGTTATTCATTATAACCGGTAAATGAGCATTGGCATTTAGTAAAATTTTGATAACATTTATATTAATTGGTTTTATATATGATGTTAAATAACATTTTTTGAAATTTTTAAGGTTGTATATTTTTTAATGTGTTATATAAATAAAAATACTGATTAAAATTTTTTAAAATAATATTTAATAAAAATTTATTATTTTTAATTATAAATAAATTAATCTATCACAATATCAGAACTCAAATATAAATAGAAATTATGTACATGACCAATTATTTTTGTGGAATAAAACTAAATGAGTAATGTTTTATAATTTATTCAAAAACTCTAAATACTAATATAAAAGTTATGCCATTAAATATTATATAATAATGGAAATAAGGGTGACATTAAACATTATATTAAGGCAGTTACCGACTAAGGCGATGATAAAAAATAAAATCTAAAAGAACGTCAAAAAGAGAAAGAAAGTCAGCTAGATAAATTAATAGAGTAAATAATAAAAAAAAATTGAACTTAATTGTTTTTACAATTTTATAATTTTTTTTTTAATTTTGACGATTGTTGAAGTGAATTTATTTTTTTCCTTACAATTATAGTCTCAGTCGGGTACATCAGTATCACATCACCATCCTACGTAAAAAAGAAAAAAAAATTGAACTTTTTATTATTTTTGCTATTTTAGTTTTTTTTTATTTTAACAATGTCATTTGATTTGTTTATACATACTTAATATATGATCAATTATTGTTTAATCATGCGAAATTTATATTTATCTATAATATATATAGACGTATGAAAGGAGAATATTAGGTTTTTTAAAATGTTACTTATGAAATTTCAATTTAATTACTAACAATAAGGATAATTTTATTATTTGTTAATTAGAAAATTTTTAATTTTATTGATATTTTTATTTCTATTTGAATTTAAATTTTATTAAAAAGTTTAATCTAATCTCATTCTAATTAGAAATTTATTCTGCTATACCACTATATATATGTTTAGTTTTAATTGCTTTTAAATATCAAGTTTTAATTGTTTTCGCTATCAAGAATTTATTTTTGTTTTTTTTAATATAAAAAATTATTGCTTCAAACTTTTGCTAATTTAAAATTATTAAATTTATAATCATATTTTCTTCCTATAGTAAGTATTAACTCTCTCTTTTTATAAATTAATAAAATACTTTTTATTTATATTTCTTATCATTTAGTAATCCCTTCATCATTTCTGTTTGTATTTAGAGTTATAATTTTATAAATTTATAGATTTTTTATAAACTTGATAAAAGTTTCTGTTTATAAATTAGCAGCGGAATTTTTTTTATTTTAAATTATAAATTTGGCAAAAGGTTCTACTTACGGATTAGCAACGAAATTTTTCCATTTTTAACATTATGACCTAAATTGTTTTTCACTAATTAACAAAATATGTTCTATTATTCTTCCGTTGCTATCAATTATAAAAGGATTACAAACGGGTTAACTACAAAATTTCTATCTGTTGCTAAATTTATAACCAAAATTGATAACATGTTTTATAAATTTAAAACTCACTGTATATTTCTTTCGCGCCACACTTTTTAGTATGTTTGTTCTTCATTTTCTCTTTTCTTCTTCCCTTTATTTTATATTTTATTTATAAAAGTTTGAATTTTATTTGGATTGTAAAATTAATATTTGTAATGGTAATATATTTTATTTTTTATTCTCAAGTATTTCAATAAAACCATGAGAATTTCAATATTCAAATTATAATATAATATATCATAAATTTTTTTTAGTATAAAGGAAAAGGGAATTCGAACTTAAATTTATTGTGAAGTCCTATATGCATTTTATCACTAAGCTATGCCTTGGTGTGCATCACTCATAAACTTTTTGCTTGTATCGAAATTTCAAATTTTATTTGTCTTTTATTGGTCAATTAACAATATCATTAATGATAATTTAGTCACATCCTAATTATGAAATATTGGATTCTTAAAATTTCAATGTTAAGTTAATGAATTAATAAAAATATCATTTAGGACTTTAATTTTATTGGTTGAAAAATAACTGTTGTTTAATTTTGATTGATTATATTAATTTTCTTTTTGAATCTAAATTTTATTAGAAAATTTAATCTAATTCTAAGTAGAAAATTGTCCAATACCTAAAAATAAAATAAAATTAAAAATTACAATCACAGTTGTTATTAAAAATTAAAACATCTATGTTAAGTTAATGAATTAATAAAAATACCATTTAGGACTTTAATTTTATTGGTTAAAAAATAATTGTAGTTTAATTTTGATTGGATATATTAATTTTCTATTTAAATCTAAATTCTATTAAAAAATTTAATTTAATTTTAAATAGAAAATTCTCCAATACCTAAAAAATAAAATAAAATTAAAAATTACAATCATAGTTGTTGACATGATTAAAAATATATACATATAAAGTTTATTATATATAAACCAAAATTGTCAATCTTATCCTACGAAAGAATAATGTAACGTGATAGTATTATAGTATTAATTTTTTTTATATAGAGAATTATAAAATCTTTAAACATTCTATTTAACCTCATTCTAACAATGAGATCCATTTATTATTTTTATTATATTAATATTATAATGTAATTCTATTATAATTAGGAATTTGTCTTATCACACTATTATATGTATATGTTTAGTTTTAATTACTTTTGATTATTAAGAATTTATTATTTTTAACTATTAAGAATTATTACATCAAATTTTTGCTAATTTAGGATTATTGAGTTTGCAATCATGTAATTTTCTTACAGTATGTATAATTTTATTATATAAATTGATACTATAATCTCTACATTTAATCTTGTATGTATTCTTAATCATATATTGATTTTATGTTTTAACTCTCTTTATTTGCAAATAAATAAATTAGTTTTCATTTATATTTCTAATAGAAAATTATTATTTTAAATCAAATATGTTATTTTAAACTAGAATAATTTGCTACCAAAGGAAAATTATTCAAAATATATGATATTATTATTTGGATAAAATAAAAACTAACGCATTGATTATGTTGGGATAAAACTGCATTGCAGCTCTAATCTATTAAATTAGTAAGTATGAATTATATTTATACATGTTGTTAATTAGTTCAATTAATTGGAACATAAATTAGTAGTTATGTTTTATAACCTATTTATAAGAATTTCAAGAATTATAAAAATGTTAAAATAGTTAATAATAGTTAGATTTTTTAATTTAAATTTAAATTTTAAACTTAATTTAAATTATTTCATCAATTTAAAATATTATTATATTTTAAGTATATTATAAGTAAAAAATTAATAAAAAATAAATAACTAGTAGGATTAACGATTGCAAATATGTGCAAATCACATTCAAAAAAGCTAATTTTTTTTAAATGATTCTTTAAGTTATACTCGATTAGTCTACCTAGTTTTTTTAAATGATTCTTTAAGTTATTATCGATTAGTCTACTATGTAAAATTTATTTATAACACATTAAACTAATTCTACATCGACTAAGCACAAGGTATAAGTGAAATATATAAAAAAGGGCAAACCTTAGACTAGCAAGACGGATTATCAAGTCGGTTCTAGCTCAAGAATAAATTTGTGTAGCCCTAAGTGAATTTGATCCAAAATAGACAATATCTTACTAAGACTGGACTACCACATTATTTTTTAATTATTTCACTTAATTAATAATTAATACACTATAAAAAATAAAAATTTAATTTCAAGATATAAAATAACATTATAATGCACAATATCTTACTAGGTCTGGGCTGTCACTCTATCCTTTGAGATTTCCCTTTTATCTTTTTTAATAAATTTTTTTACTTTTTTCACAACTTTTTGAATATTTTCTTTTTTCTTTTACAAATTCAATCTAATCCAATATTTAGTAAGCAAATAAACTCTAAGTCAACTCAATGTTGAAATCTAAATTAAATTCAATTTTGAAGTCTAATCTTATCTCTCATTATCAATCAACTATTCTCCTTTTGATTTTTGTTTTTCCTATGAGAAGAGTGACATTTTATTGGAAATTTATAGACTATATATTTTTAATTCTTTGTATTTAGGTGCTCATAATCAGGTGCTTTCTTTGTTTTTTTCTTGCTTCTTTTTGTATTCAGGTGCTCTTTTACTTATTTCTTGCTTCTTTCTATATTCAAGTGGTCTTTTACTTTTTTTTATTGATTTCTATTAAAAATTCAATTTATCTTATTATTATAATACAAGTTATTGATGAATTAACTAAATCTGCAAAGAGCATCATGAGAAAATTTTTACTTTTGAGTGAATGTTTAATTCAATTGGTGTTTTGAAAATCGTTGAACCGAAATCTTATAGAATAAGGGACTCTATATTGATCAACAATTATTAGATTTTTATTTTTTTATCTCTTATAATATTTATTTCTACAATTAGTAGAATTATTGTTGAATTGTATATTTTATTTTCTAAACACTATTTTCGATTTTTATTTTTTTTCTTATGATAATCATTTCTATAATTGGTAGATTTATTATTGAATTGTATATTTTATTTTTTAGACATGATTGTCTTTTAGTGTGGAATAAAATCAAAATTTTTTTTCGGTATATGATATATTATCGACATCAATAGCTAATAGGGCAGTTAAATCCTGATACAAATTCTCGCGATAGCAATAATATAATACTGGCCAATAAAATATAACATTGTACATTTAATTCTTAGAATTATCCTTGAAATTTAAATAATTATCTCTTTAATTTATTGATATTTTAATACTTAAAGTGTCACGACCCAAAACCGTGGGCCGGACCGGCACTAGGACCTAGGTAAGCTTAAGGCCCCCGAGGCCCATAGTAAGCCTAAACTATCAAATTCCAATCCTATTATCATTTGACCATCAGAATAGTAAGCCCATATTATGACATTTTCATAAGTCAATCAGAGTTAATAATTCTGACCCAGCCTTAGTAATACATACTATTCGCAGCTCGGGCCCATATCCATATAATAAAAATATTTTCTCATACAAATATTTATTTTTCATAATATAATCAAACTATATAGTTTCCAGATAGTCATTAAACACTCCATAATTTATTTATAATCACATGATAATTCTATTACAAGCCAATATTCGTTCAAGTATCCTAACTGCGGAGTAAAATAAAATGTGTGGAGTATTCTAAATATTATTAGAGAGTTTATACTAACATGATCACTTCTCTGCGAAGAAGGAAGCAGAGTCTTATGGACCAACAGTATCCTTATTTCCTGAAAAATATTTATGGAAGGGGGGGTGAGTTTCACTAAATTCAGTGAATAATAATAAATAATGTAAACTCACACATTCAAGCAGTATGCTTTCACAATATAATAAATGACATACTTCACAAGCACGTAACATGTAACAGCATCTTCAAACAAGTCACATTCAAATACTCACAACATGTGGAAATTAGTCAGTGATGTCACAAATCCACCTATTGGCCCCAGGCCAATTTCATAATAATAATATATATATAATAGGGAGCCGATCCCCCATACTAGG